>VSMD01029634.1:0-20980 GCA_008750895.1 Mirza zaza
ATAGCTTCCCAAAGTGTTAGGATTACAGGCATGAGCTACCCATGCCTGGTCTTTTTACTTTTTAAATGTGACTACTAGAAATAAAATGTCACCCACATGTGTAACTTTTTATGTAAAGTTTTACATAACTTTTTATGTAAAAAGTTACACATGTGGGTGACATTTTATTTCTTTTGGACAACCCTAATCTAGAAGAATAAATTGTAAGGGACCAACATGTTTATAGACTATTTTCCTATCACATTGTGGTGGTGCTAGGTGGTTGTATGTTGCTGAATGGGGTATAGTGGAGGTGGGGAATTGATTGCCAATCTATGATGTTTGAAGGAGCATTTGAATCTCGTTCCAGGGGGGTCATAGTTGACTCATGTGACTTTTTTGGCCCTCCTATCCTACTGGTCCAGAGACCAGGAATGTCTTGGTACGTTAGGGACCTTTAGTCTTGCTTGGAACTGGAGGTCTGCCCTATATTGTTGACCCATTGGCCTTTTTGATACTTCTGTTGTGTTAATTGAATGATGAGGTGCCTTGTTATGAGACTTTAATTTCCTTGGTCAGTGAAGTTATAGGAAAATAAAGTTCTATAGAATGGAAAGAAACATGACTTTTCGTATTCTACTAGAGTGCTTTATGTCAAATATAGTATTAGTATTTATAAAATATTTTATATCTCAATTACATAAAACTGACCAAAGTAGGGATTTCTAATTTTGGGTGAAACAACGGGCTTCCCATTTGTGCAACATCTATTTGAACCCTAATGAATTTAAGTTTAAATGGTAATTATCAATTGCTTCAGAATAATTCTATTTTTTATTTTATTCAGTGGTATATGATAGTAAAATCTTCTTTAAAAGATTTACCCTTGCTTTTCTTTTCCAGTATTACCAAAATTTGAAGTGGCTTTGCAGACACCATTATATTGTTCTATGAATTCTAAGAATTTAAATGGTACCGTCACGGCAAAGTAAGTATTACTTTCCTGTTGTTATGGCTCTAAGTCATTATAAAACTGTATGCCAAAAACTGTATGCCAAAAACTGATTATATACTCCAGAATACTAGCACAATTTTTTGCTTATTAAAATATCCTAGTGGATAGTAAAAACTATCTGTAACAAATAATTAAGCGTGGAATAGATCTGTACAGAGAGATCTGTAGCCATCTCGCTGCTTCTAAGCTGAGCCAGTCCTAAAATATTTCCCACAGACTAGTGTCTTTCTAAGACTAATTAAGGGATTTATATTATGGGTAGTGCCAGTTTTTTTTTTTTTTAAAGTTATATCTTTGTTTATTGCCCATTCAGATGACATGGAGTTGAGGTAATTTATCTCTTCTTTAATCTTATTTTTTTTTCCTGTTGATAATGGAGGTTGAGCTCTTGTGGGGAGGAAGTTGGTTACTTATTGCAATTAGCTTATGAGTGAATAATCACATTTTCCATTTCACCATTTATACACAAAGACTTCCCACCACCCTACATGACAGCAGCCTGGTTGCTCTCATGCTTGGTCAGCAGAGCATTTTGTTTTGCTGAGGCACAAAGGGTCCTTGGAGTTTTAGACTAATGGTTGTCCAAAGTGCAAGCAGGGATTGCTCTCAAGTAATTCAAGGACTGGTCTCTTGTAGCATTTATTTTTGATGTGTCAATATCTGTGCTTTGGTTTCTGAAATGTATTTGGTTTCATAATTTATTACTAAGAGCTATTAGTAATAAAAGCTGGAGCTCACCTCAGTGCCATCTCATCGCTGTGCTCTTCTCCTGGTCAGCATTTGTGGCAGTGACAAGTGACAGACAGCACAGAGTTTCCTGGCAGAAGTCAGTCCACAGATCAAAATGCACTAAGGACTCCTGCTTTAGATTCTGTTTCTAAAAAATCATGTGAAACCCACATAGCACAAAGGCAAAAGGCTGTCTACAATTTGTACTTAGTTTTCTGCCCATGTCAATGAAGAGGCAGCTTCCAATATGAATTTGATCACTGTGGATGGATTTATGGTTAAGAAAACACATAATTGCCTGTATTTTACATAACTGTTATATTGTATTTGGTCTTAGCCATATGTTAAGCATGCTGAGTTTGATTTTGAGGCTTTTTTTATTTTTTTAAGAGACAAGGTCTTTTGCTCTGTCATAGCTCAGAGGAACTTCGAACTCCAGGGCTCCAGTGGTCTCCCCATCTTGGCCTCCTGAGTAGCTGGGACTATAGGTGTGAGCCACCATGCCTGGCTAACTTTTTTTTTTTTTTGAGACAGAGTCTCACTTTGGTGCCCAGGCTAGAGCGAGTGCCGTGGCGTCAGCCTAGCTCACAGCAACCTCAATCTCCTGGGCTCAAGCGATCCTACTGTCTCAGCCTCCCGAGTAGCTGGGACTACAGGCATGCGCCACCATGCTCGGCTAATTTTTTGTATATATATTTTTAGTTGGTCAATTAATTTCTTTCTATTTTTAGTAGAGACGGGGTCTCGCTCAGGCTGGTTTTGAACTCCCGACCTTGAGCAATCCACCCACCTCGGCCTCCCAGAGTGCTAGGATTACAGGCTTGAGCCACTGCGCCCGGCCCTGGCTAACTTTTTTTAGTTTCATTTTGTTTTGTAGAGATGGGTTTCCCTATGTTGCTGAGGCTGGTCTTGAACTTCTGGTCTCCCAAAGTGCTGAGATTACAGGCATGAGCCACCATGCCTGACCCTATTTTTTGTTCTTGATGAATGCTTATAAAACTTGGTACAAATTTGCACAAACCATTGTATCCACTGAGTGGGTGCAAGTACACATAAATATTGTGTGTGGATTTAAACAATCCATATCCACATGAGATGGGTTGAGTCTGGGTATCTTCTTTGGTTCTGTTTTATTTTTTGGAGACAAAGAGTCTTGCTTTGTCACCCAGCTAGAGTGCTGCGGCATTAATCTAGCTCACAACAACCTCAAACTCCTGGGCTCAAGCAATCCTTTTGCCTCAGCCTCCCGAGTAGCTGGGACTACAGGCATGCGCCACCATTTTTCTATTTTTAGTAGAAAAATAGAAAAATTTTTGCTCGCTCTTGCTCAGGCTCGTCTCTAATTCCTGAGCTTAAGCAATCCTCCTTCCTTGGCCTGCCAGTGGTTCTCTTTTTGGTTTTCAGAGGTGTGCCAGGAATTTAATGCACTCATTAAAACAGTGATTCTTAAACTCTGGTCACCCCAGAATATTTTACATGTAATTTAGGGAGTTACGGATCCCCTGAAGCTCCACGATTGGCGCCATCCTCCCCTAGCCCGGTAGAAACCCTTGTAGTTTCATCACAGTTCTCATGGTTGAGCCTCTTTGAGTCACTGCTGCTTGAGAATGACATGACAATTATGTTGGCCTCCTGGCACTTCTTTAGTTTTCACTGTATCGTATGCTCATCGTTTTCCTTAGTATGTGTATCAGGCAACGTTCAACCAGAGAAGCAGAACCAGTAGGAGGTATACATTAAGAGATTTATTGCAAGGAATTGGCTTATATGATCTTGGGGACAGCTAAGCAAGTCCAAAATCCACAGGGCAGGCTGTCAGGAAGGGGAGGGGGGCTGGAATTCTCAGCCTCGTGAAGTTGCTCCCAGAGGCTAAATTTTGTATTCTTTGGGACATGCGAGCTCTGCTTTTTAAGGCCTTTCATCTGATCAAATCGGGCCCACTCATTATCTAGGATCATCTCCTTTACTAAAAGTCAACAGATTATGGATTTTAATCACATCTGTAAAATACCTTCCCCCCCTTTTTTTTGTAATTATATATATATATATTTAGTTTACTTTTTTTTTTATTTCGGCATATTATGGGGGTACAAATTTTAAGGTTTCAATAAATGCCCTTTCCTCTCCTCCCCCCACAAGTCTGAGTTTCCAGCATGACCTTCCCCTAGAATACCTTCACCTTAACACTTAGATTAGCATTTGATGGAGTCGCTGGGGACTTTAGCTTTGTGAAGCTGACACACCAAAAAGGCCTTCACCGTATGTTTGGTTTGTCTGTTGTGGTTCATGAAGCTCGTTGTTGCCATTTAAAGTTCTTAGATCTGACTAGTTCTGATGATTGTCCATTCTGAGTTCTTCTTTCCTGTGAAATCTCCTTCCTTCAGCCTTCGGTTGACTGGGCGTGATGTCCACGGTGAGGCAAAGGAAGGCAGTTCTGTGTTCTGGGGCGGTACACGTCTTCTGTGTCAATTCAGAGGAACAGCCCCCTGTGCCCCGGGCTCCTTCCCTCTTCACCCCAGCTGCTGTGAGTGCAGTTTCAGGAGAGTCTGCTTTTGCCTCCAGGGTGGAGAATCAAGACTGAGGATATAATTTACAACTTTGCAAGATTAAGGAAATCTTTATGACCTGCAGGATCTTTAATCAGTTTATAAATTTGGCATGTAAATACTGGCGTACACTATTCTATAAATACTGTGTCCCAAGAAAGGTGAAAATGATTATCCTCATCATCCTCCTTCTCCTTATCCTGTCTGTTATGATGAAAGCTATATCTCTTTTTTCTTCAGAGGCTAATTCCTCCACTTGGGCCTTGGATACTGTCTCCTATCCGGAGAATCCTAATCCTACTTCCTCTTTTACTTATGTCTGCACTCCTTCCGTTCGGGTATCTTTAACCTTTTGTTCTTTAGTGGCGTCTTCACTCTGTGCTTAATCACTTGGGTTATTAAAAGAAACAAACCCTTCCTTGACCTCCATGCCTCCTTCCAGCTCCTGCTCTATCTCTCACCTTTTCTTCACCATCACAGTTGCATTTTCCACTTCTTCACATTCCATTCATTCTTCAGTCACCTACAATCAGCCTGTCACTCTCACCATGCCATTGAAACTGCTGTCACTAGGGTCACAAAGATTTTCTTCTTGCTCAATCTTGGTGGATAGTTTTTTAGGCTTTCACAACATTTTTTTTTTTTTTCCTTTTGCAGCAGGTGACATTGTTGTCCACTCCCATTTCCTTTCTGGTTTTCCTTCTTTCCCTTTGGCTACTCCTTTGAGAGTCTTGAGTGCAACTCTCCATCTTTTAACTTTGGCTCTCTTCTTTCTATACCCACTTACTCAGATTTTTCTTCTCCATGGCCAAGATTCCTGCTATTGTTTATAATTTGATGATACCTAAAATCTATGTCTCCAGCCCCATGTTTCTTTCTTGAGGTTCAGACCCTCACTGCCCACTAGACATCTCCCACTGTGTGTCCCTTAAGTATTTAAAACTGAACATGTCATCTTCCCCCAGACATGATTCTTCTCTTGCATCTCTGTCTTGGTGGGCTGTACCACCATCTGTTTAGCTGTCCAAGTTAGCCGCACTCTTCCCACTCTCCCAATCCCTACAGCCAGCCAATGGGCATCTGATGTTATTGATTCTGTCTCCTTAACCTCTCTCAAATCCATCCACTTTTCTCCATTGCCACTTCCTTGATTCAGGCCAACATCATCTCTCTCTCCTCAACTATTGCAGTTTCTTAAATGCTTTTCCTGACTCCAGTTTTACCTCTTCCAGTCTTTTCACTACTTTGTATTGAATTCCACTTTTTTTCTGAAAGGCAAATGTAATTCTATCACTGTTTGCATGAAAATTTTTAGACCATTGCCTTGAGGGTGAAGTTCAAGTTCTTTAGTATATCTTACAGGGTTCTTTTTTAGTCTCATGTCTTTTGAAACATCCCACCCAGTCCATTTTCTACTACCCCAAACTCTACTCTCAAATTTTACTTGTGCTTCTAAGAATGCAAAATCCTTTTTCTGACCAATGGGTCTTGACATAGGTAATTTCAAGGCTTGCTACCTGTCCCTAACCTACTAAGCTTATGCCTCTCCTAACCCTGGTCACGTGGTGCTGCAGTTTGCTAGTCCACCTCTTTGAAGGTGGCTCTGTGTCTTGTTTGCTCTTGCACCTTGGTGCCTAGTACAGGGCCAGCCACAGAGTAGACTTCCAAGAAATACCTATTGAAAGGACACATGGGTACACAACATGGCCCTTAAGATTTCAGTTCCAAACAGCGTGTAGCTTAGCAAAGGTCTTCATACCACACCAAAAGCCTGCTATTTGGAGTTCTGATGATCTAGAAAAAAACAAACTCAGTTTCTTCTATACTCTCATTCCACAATCAACACAGAAGTCTTCTATGACCTCTAGTCTTTAAGAAATGTGTGGGGATTTCTCCCCACCAACAACCAATCAGTCGGTTGTGCAGCAGATGCCAATGAGGCGTCCTTTAATTCCAATCAGTTCTGACACTGTCTACCTGGAAGTAGCGTCAGGTCATAGGCAGAGAGTTCAGTCGAAGATTGCCCCTACTTCAGATGCCCACCCCAAGTCACAGGCTGTCACCTCTACTTCTGACCACTTGACTATAACCTTCTTCTTCAGGTTTGACTGATTTGCTAGAGCAGCTCACAGAACTCGGGGAAACACTCTACCTACAGTTACTGGTTTGTTACAAAGGATGCAGATGAAGAGATGGAGGAGATGCACTGGGCTAGGCATGTGGGAAGCAGCAGGGGGCTTCCAGGGCCTTCCCGAGAGTGCCTCTCTGGGAACCTTCGGCTATCCAGAAGTTCTCCAGGCTGCGCGCGGTGGCTCACGCCTTTAATTCTACCACCCTGGGAGGCCGGCCAAGGAGGGTGGATCACTCAAGGTCAAGAGTTGGAAACCAGCCTGAGCAAGAGTAAGATCCCGTCTCTACTATAAATAGAAAGAAATTAATTGGCCAACTACAAATACATAGAAAAAATTAGCCAGACATGGTGGCTGATGCCTGTAGTCCCCAGCTACTTGGGAGGCTGAGGCAGGAGGATCACTTGAGCCCAGGAGTTTGAGGTTGCTGTGAGCTGGGCTGATGCCATGGCACTCTAGCCTGGGCAACAGAGTGAGACTCTATCTCAAAAAAAAAAAAGCAGAAGTTCTCCAAACCCTGTCCTTTTGGATTTGTATGGCAGCTTCATTACATAGGCATGATTGATTAAATCATTGGCCATTGGTAATCAACTCAACCTTCAGTCCATCTCCCCTCCCCAGAACTTGGAGGGTGGAGCTGAAAGTTCCAACCCTTTATTCGTGCTTTGGTCTTTCCACTGACCCACCCCCATCTTGAAGCTCCCTAGGGTCCCCAGCCACCAGTTAACTCATTACAAAAAGACACTTATCACCTTGGAGATTTCCAGGATTTTAGGATTTGTATGTCAGGAAACAGGATGAAGAGCAAACATATGTAATATTTCATAATATCCCAGGAGTAAACTAAATTGAATTGTTAGATAGCAATAGATTTGGTCTCATTACCAAATTAGGTGATAGAAAGTAGGGCCTGAAATGAAGTTGTTCCTTGGGTGTATTTTGAATGATGAGTTCTGTTGTCTTATTTGGATGGTTGTTACTAAGTTATAGAGATGAGTTTGTAAATATTTATTTCAAAATAGCTATTATAGTCCTCTCTATGAGTATATGATAAATAATTTAGGTCACTACTTTGTTAGTGACCATGTAGTTCATCAAGGATACAATTAATATGCAGAGTATTGCTAGAAATTTCTCTGAGAAGAAGCTTAATAAGTGTTTTTTAGTTTTGAAATCTTTAACTGGGGTAAATAAAAAATAAAAACATGCATTTATTAGCCTTGATGTGAAACATCTGCTTGTTATTCCCACCTCATTAAAAATAAACAATAGGGCCGGGCGCAGTGGCTCACGCCTGTAATCCTAGCACTCTGGGAGGCCGAGGCGGGTGGATTGCTCAAGGTCAGGAGTTTGAAACCAGCCTGAGCAAGAGCGAGACCCCGTCTCTACTATAAATAGAAAGAAATTAATTGGCCAACTAATATATATAGAAAAAATTAGTCGGGCATGGTGGCGCATGTCTGTAGTCCCAGCTACTCGGGAGGCTGAGGCAGGAGGATCGCTTGAGCCCAGGAGATTGAGGTTGCTGTGAGCTAGGCTGACACCACGGCACTCACTCTAGCCTGGGCAACAAAGCGAGACTCTGTCTCAAAAAAAAAAAAAAAAAAAAAAAATAAACAGTAGACTCTTTTCTACTAACCACAGTGGGTTCTAGAGGATTGTAAAGAAAATAACATGGCATATATCTATTTTACTTCCATTTAGCATATATCTATTTTACTTCTATTTAACTCCTAGAGATAGTAGAATATGAAAAATATTATTTAATCTAGGTATATTAAACTATATTTATTATTTAATGAATTGAAAGATTTGTGTCCTGCAAATAAAGTGAAAAAAAAGGTAAGTGGCAAGAAACATGAATTATCCTGATAGGTTCACTTTTTATATATTATTTTATAAACCATTTGTGCTGTGCCTGTTTTCAGAAAAGAAATTTCTTATTTTGTTAATAGCATCTCAGAATATCATTGATTTGTTTTTCAAAGTGTTGTCAAGCTATTATTTTATGAATAATTAATGTATCTCAAATGCTTCCAGATTCTGTTTAGGACAATAATTCTCAGTATCCTTGTTTCATAATCATTATAATCAACTTGGTGCCTGGAAAGCTAAATCTGCTTCACATTTAAATAAAAATAAAAAATTTTTGTGTCTGAGAATACTTTAAATTATGTCTGGATTTTAAGGCTCCTTGTACTATCATGTGATGTAACTTTTAAAATACAATAATCTGGTATTCTAGTTTTGCTTTCATTGAGTCTTTAAAAAGATACGAGTAATATTAGGTTTCAAAGATTCTTGAATGAGTGAAGTTGCTGCTGAAATTCCTAACCAGGGTTTCCACTAACTTTACTGTTTTCATTTGGAAGAGTGGTGCATTTGAAGGTGGATTTGTTTTTTCCTTCCGTTTTTCTTTTCTTTTTTTTTTTTGAGACAGAGTCTCACTGTGTTGCCTGGGCTAGAGTACCGTGGTGTCAGCTTAGCTCACAGCAACCTCAAACTCCTGGGGTCAGGCGATCCTCCTGCCTCAGCCTCCTGAGTAGCTGGTACTACAAACATGTGCCGCCATGCCTGGCTAATTTTCTCTCTACATATTTTTAGTTGGCCAATTAATTTTTTTCTATTTTTAGTAGAGATATGGTCTTGCTCTTGCTCAGGCTGGTCTCGAACTCTTGAACTTGAGCGATACTCCCGCCTTGACCTCCCAGAGTGCTAGGATTACAGGTGTGAGCCACTGCGCCCAGCCTTTCCTTCTTAATTTTAGGAATATTGTATTTTAATATTTGCCTTTGGGTTGAGTTGATCCAGATGAGGGGCAGTTTCTATGTTCAATTAATGGATTCAGGAAGCAACAGTTTACTGCTATGATTTATAGAGTACAAAGCAAAATTGACTTCCACGTTTGGCTCAGCATTTCACAATACAGATGAAAGCAACCCAAGAAATGCATTTAAAGAAGGCTTTCTGGCAGAAAAATGTTTACCAAAGATTGCCTCTCCTTCACATGAAGAAACTTTCCTATCATGAGAAGGGATACAATTAATACATAGAATGCAAAGTAGCACAGAATGATATTTGACTCAAGGAGATAAGTTTGGTACTATGGTCTAAAAAATTACTCTTATTTTAAATTTTCCTACAAAAAGCCAATTTTTGACAGTCATGAGCACATTTGGGGCTCCAGAATATGTGATCTAATCAATCCTCCTGGCCACTATTGGAACACGCAGCAATCGCCCATGATGATTGCAGCTAACATTTGAAAATCTTCAAAAACTGCTAAGTGTCGTGTGCACACAGTAAATGGGCTAGTCCAGATTTCTAGGAATGAAAGATTTTCATAATCTTTTAGAAATCTTTGGACAGGAAACTGTCACTTTCAATTATGATCAGATTTTCTCTGGGGTCTTTCACATAGAGAGAAGCTGGGCAAAATATGGATTATGAATTGTTTTAAGGTGCAAAACTTAAAAGTCTTCCCATTTTGGAGACTTAATTTCAATGATCATCATTTATTAAGGACATTCCTTGCTGGGTTTAGTTTTAAAAATTTGTAGTAGCAGTATGTTTTGAATGCAGTTTTATGTTGAATTGCTAGTATATGCTATTGAAAGTAATATTTTCATTGTGTTCTGCCAATATCAAATTGATATGTTAAAAAAACCTTTATTTATTATTTTTCAGGTATACATATGGGAAGCCAGTGAAAGGAGATGTAACACTTACATTTTTACCTTTATCCTTTTGGGGAGTGAAGAAAAATATTACAAAAAAATTTAAGGTAACTTCTGCTGATATTTTATAACTTGTAATGGGGAAAAATATGTTTATTTTTTTCTAAAAATAAGATTTTGAACTGAATTGACAAAAAATTGAGTGTAAGAAAAATCAAGAGCTTTCCAGCATTGGACAAGTGAGAATTTACCCATTTCTACTTATTAAAATGTTACCAGAGCTATCATATTGTTGTAACTTAGTTTGAGTTTTATTTCTAAAATTTGAATTGCTAAAGTGAAAAATATAATTGAACTTTTAAATAAAACAGATAAATGGATCTGCAAACTTCTCTTTTAATGATGAAGAGATGAAAAATGTAATGGATTTTTCAAATGGCCTTTCTGAACACATGGATATGTCTACCCCTGGGCCGGTGGAAATTTTAGCCACGGTGACAGAATCGCTTACAGGTTTGTAGACTTTGAAGTGAAGGTAAAAAAAGCTATGTATGTGGTGTTGCTCTGTCATCTTTCTCATTATAAGTGGCGTTTTCATTTGGGAGCATTGCTGCCTTTCTAAAGGTGCTATTAATGTTGAAGTTGTCATGACTATTAACTAGTCCAATTTGCAGGATGTTTCATAATAAAGGGGAAACTTATTTTCTATGAAAAGTCTGTACCTCAAGCCCATGTGACAGTTATTTGTAATTTTTTTTCCATTTTTGTTCTTTCTTTTCAGCCTGAAAACTACATGGGAAGGCTTATATTTTCAATCATTTATCTTCTTCTCTCTCTCTCTCTCTCTCTCTCTATATATATATATATACACATATTTTAAAATCACTTAACATCTTCTGGAATCTAATTTGCTCCTAGAAAGTCTTCTCTTTTAATAAGAAGGTAAAGGTTAATTGCTAGGGCCTTTCTATTATTACGTCAATAGCTTTAACCAATCCCTGAAAAAGCAAAAGACTAAGGTGGCCTTAAATGTGCTGTTGTACATGTCACTGAAGGAGGATGGCAGCAAAGTACTGGGAAGGGATCCATAGAGGACATAATTGCACTGTGTGGTTCTCTTAGTGTCAAAGCCCATATGGGAATGAAGTTTATGTGACCTGATATCTTAAACCCCTTTGGCAAATAGTTTAGATGGAGAGATTTGATGGATAGAGGCTGTTGGTGAAGCATTAATTTTGTCTTCTAAATGGTGAAATTTCCAAAATAGGTATCTCAAGAAATGCAAGTTCCAATGTGTTTTTCAAGGAACATGATTACATTATTGAATTTTTTGATTATGCTACTGTCTTGAAGCCATCTCTCAACTTCACAGCTACTGTAAGTTGGTATATTTATTTCTAGTCCATAGCAGTAAGTTCAGTTTAATGAAATAGAATGGGAAATATTACTTTCAGTGTTTTTCTAAAAATTAAAGTTAAAAGGCGGTAAATTACTTTTTCTCTTTAGATATGTGGGACATGTAAAATTGTTTCCAAATGACCTTTGTCTAATTTTTCTAAAAGAGTAGTTTCCGACAACAACAAAAATATTTTTTTAAAAATGCATTTAACAAGCAATTTAAGTTAGATGTGGATTGTTACATTGAAGCTTTTATTTATTAATTGAAGGAACTTGATAAGTAGTCAAAAACTTGATTTTTATAATGACTTATTTTAGTTCTAGCAAAGATGTAGCACTAAAAACTTATGAACAAATCTACTAATTTTTTTGAGATAATGTTGCATTACCTTTTATTAATTGAGTGAATTTTGACAATGTGCAAGGCATGGTGCTGGCAGGGCTTACACGGAGCCAAGAAGGACTCAGTCCCTACCCTGGGGTTCACAGTTTTTGTGATTGTGGCAAAAGAATATATAGACAGCTATAATTCAAGTCAGAATAAGATTAGTGTCATGAATTAATTTCTAAAGGGATTTAAAACAGGGGTTGGCAACCTTTTTGTGCAAAGGGCTAGAGAGTAAATATTTTCAACTTTGTGGACCATACGGTCTCTGTCACAGCTACTCAATTCTGCCATTATAGCATGAAAGTAGCCACAGCCAACAAATGAGAGTGGTTATGTTCCAATAAAACTTTATTTATAAAAATACTGGCTTGGCCCACCTTCTTGTCATAGTTTGCTGATTCCAGATTTAAAGAAAGGAGGAGTTGCTTCTTGTTGAATGGGTCAGTAGAAGTCTTAGGTAGTTCTTGATTTCAGTCATCTTAATTATTTAGACTGTTTAAAAAGCTAAGGAAAAAAAATGAGGCTGCAAATAGTAATTTCCGAATGAGTAGAGGGAAACAATGGGAGTTCAGGGAGGAAAAGTTGGCTTTGGGATAGGGATAGTGATTATTAAGGGATGCTTTATTAAAGGAAGAGGAAGTGTTAACTATTTGCTTAAAGATTAGTAGGGTTTTAAATGCTCAGGCATGGGGGTGGGAGGTGGGGAGCAAGGTGAGCTGAGACAAGAGCAGGAGAGCTGATTAGCAAGTGCAGGGTGTATTTGGGACCTGTGCAGTTTCAGTGGAGGGCTTGTGTCTGAGGGGGTGATAAAACAGGAGAAGCTTGGGGAGTTGTAGGGGATCCTAAATGTCCAACTTAAGTGTTTGATCTTCGTGCTCTAGGCAGTGAGAAGCAGGAGCCTTCTGAACACGGGAGGGATGTGGCAAAAGCAAGTGTTTGAGGAAGGGTGATCAGGGTTATGTGCAGGAGGATGGCAGCAGCCTCTTGGTGGTGACTGTGGGAGTGGAGAGGATGGAGGAGAGAAGCATAGGATTTGGTGTTCATTGGATTTGGGAGGTGAGGAGAGGGATGGAAGGTTCAGAGACGTAAAGTCTGACAGAATCTTTTTTTGACAGAATCTTTATTTATTTATTTATTTTTTGGGACAGAGTCTCGCTTTGTTGCCCAGGCTAGAGTGAGTGCCGTGGCGTCCGCCTAGCTCACAGCAACCTCAAACTCCTGGGCTCAAGCAATCCTGCTGCCTCAGCCTCCCTTGTAGCTGGGACTACAGGCATGCGCCACCATGCCTGGCTAATTTTTTCTCTATATATATTAGTTGGCCAATTAATTTCTTTCTATTTATAGTAGAGACAGGGGTCTAGCTCTTGCTCAGGCTGGTTTCGAACTCCTGACCTCGAGCAATCCACCCGCCTCGGCCTCCCAGAGTGCTAGGATTACAGGCGTGAGCCACCATGCCCGGCCAGAATCTTGATGTTAGCAAAAATAGGGAAAGCAAGGTGGTGGCTCCATTTTAGATGTGTGAATTCGAGATGACTAAGATATCCAAGTAAAAATTAGGAATTGGAGGTATTGGATATGAGCTCTGGATCAAGATGAGGATGGAAAGTTTGGACTTAGGATACAATCACAAAGAGCAAACTAAGCCTTAGAAGTACTGAGACCTTGAGGAAGAGAGAAAAACATATGACTGATAATTTATCAAATTCCTACATTTGGAGAGAAGGAAGAGGAACCAAAAAATACACTGAAAATATTCAGAAAGAGAAGTAGGAAGTGAAGGAGGCTGTGTGGAGCTGTGGAAGGCAAAGGAAGCCATAATATTAAGAAGAAGGTGGTCGGTGGTGTCGGATGACTTTAGAGACATCTTTAGAGATGTCTAGAGTTAGAGTGCCACCAATTAATTGTTGAGTGTTCAATTTCATGGGAATAGTTCAGATGGAAACTGGATTCAATTGCACTTAAACCTTTTGCTTCTCTTGTTACCCGGTTTTAAAATGTCTTGGTTTGACAATTAGGTGAAGGTAACCCGTTCTGATGGCAATCCACTGACTCTTGAAGAAAGAAGAAATAATGTTGTCATGACAGTGACACAGAGAAACTATACCGACCACTGGAGCAGATGGGACCATAGAAATCAGCAAATGGGACCTGTCCAGGTCGTAAATTATACTGTCCCCCAGAATGGAGTCTTTAAGGTTGAGTTTCCAATCCTGCAGGATTCCAGTGAGCTGCAGTTGAAGGTACCATCTGTTTCCCATCATGATGTCACTGCAGCAACACCGTTACAAATTGTAATCTCGTGGTAGGCACTCAATGTGGTCAGAGCTCGAAGTGCGTAGGGAGTGGACACATCTTTCTATTTAAAAAAAAAATGGGGGAAAGTGTTAAAAGTAATTTAATGACTGTGGCTCAGGGCTAGATGGAATGTTTCCTTGCCAGTTCATTTTGAAGGGCACAGTGAAATATAGCAACGTGAAGGTACAATGGAGAAGCTCCTCAAACTCTAGGTTGATTTTCCTTTCTTTTTTTTTTTTTTTGAGACAGAGTGTCACTTTGTTGCCCAGGCTACAGTGAGTGCCGTGGCGTCAGCCTAGCTCACAGCAACCCCAAACTCCTGGGCTCAAGCGATCCTCCTGCCTCAGCCTTCCGAGTAGCTGGGACTACAGGCACGCGCCACCATGCCTGGCTAAGTTTTTCTATATATATTAGTTGGCCAATTAATTTCTTTCTATTTGTAGTAGAGACGGGGTCTGGCTCTTGCTCAGGCTGGTTTCAAACTCCTGACCTGTAGTAATCCGCCCACATCGGCCTCCCAGAGTGCTAGGATTACAGCCACCGCGCCCGGGCTAGGTTGATTTTCAGTCATTTGAAATTTTATTTTGGCAGGAGCTGAAATGAAAGCAGAATATATGTTTTTCACACTTACATACCTTCGCTGAGCTCTCTTTCCCAGAGTGGCTTGTCTGAGAATCCCCAACCATTTCCGCCACCTTTCAGGGCTCTGGTGGAGCAGGCTGCTCCTGAGATGTGGCCTCTTTGATTTTCACTCTGAACATTGGTGGGTCCGGTGAGGTGATAATAATTTTTTGCTTGTGTATGAGCTGTGTGCTGTAGAGAGAAGGGAAGGATCCCTTTCCCATTTCATTCCCTCTTCTCATAGTGTTTCTGGAAAAAATACCATTGTTTGTGAAATAAGCCAGGACTATGCTTTTTTCCTCTTAGGTTATGATGGTGAAGACCATTTCCCATGTTTTAAAACTATCAGTTTCTTTATAGTACAAGCCATAAAATGATGAGGTTCCAATGTTTGGTGAAGGTATTAATATTTTTCTGCATGAAAAAAGGTGAAAGTGAATTTGGCTGTCAGTAATTGTTCAACCAACAGGTAGCATCATTTCTCAAGGCATTGCTAAAGATAAAAATTTATAGCTCCCTTTTCTTTTGTTATAGGCTGATTTTCTTGACAGCACAGGTAGCATGTCAGTGCATGGTATGTTTACTTCTCCCAGTAAGACATATATCCAGCTAAAAACAAGGGATGAAAATATAAAGGTAATGCTTACAACTCACTTGATAATTATTAATACAACATAATGGACTTTCTTGCTTTATGTATGTACTAATTAGGATGTTTTTTCTAGGTGGGGTCACCATTTGAGTTGGTGGTTAGCAGCAACAAGCGGTTGAAGGAGTTAAGCTATATGGTAATTTCTCATAGAATCTAAATTTATGATCTATTATTGAATCATCTTAAATGATGCCTACCTTACGTCTACACTGCACTTACTAATTTTTAAAATTTTGCCTTACATCTTTTTAGCCTGTTCCAATCAAAATATCTTCTTTTTGTATTTTCAGTTTAAAGTGTTTAAAATTAAAGCCTGTATTATGTTTAAAATCTAAATTTCTATTGGATAAACCACATATATTCATTGTAGAAAATTATAAAAAATATAAGAAAAACAAAAAAGAAAATAAAGATTACTTACTATTCATGGCATTGAAATTTTGCTAATCCAGCTCTCCCAGTGGTGTCCTATGTTCCTTCCAATCAAAAATGGGTTCTTTATATATATATATATACACACACACACACATATATAGTTTATTTATTTATTTATTTTGAGATAGATTCTTGCTCTGTTGCCTGGACTAGAGTGCTGTGGCATCAGCTTAGCTCACAGCAACCTCAAGCTCCGGGGCTCAAGCAATCCTCCTGCCTCAGCCTCCTGAGTAGCTGGGACTACAGGTGTGCAGCACCAGGCCTGGCTAATTTATTCCATTTTTAGTTGTCCGGCTAATTTCTTTCTATTTTTAGTAGAATGGGGTCTCTGCTCTTGGTCAGGCTGGTCTCGAACTCCTGACCTCAAGCTATCCTTCCTCCTTGGCCTTCCAGAGTGCTAAGATTACAGGTGTGAGCCACCACGCTGGGCCAAGAAATGATTCTTGACTATGAAGCTACTGTTGTTCCAATTAGTATCACTTTAACTTTATCATTTTCTGTTTCCCAGAAAATACTCTTCCGTGTTTGTCAGGGAGGTGTTTTTGTATTCAAAAAGACTTTGAAGCTGATTTAAGTCAAGAATTTGTGTATATGTTTAAAATTATGATAAACACAGCTTCAATTGTGATCCAATTAGTTTTAGCAAAAAATTTAACTTACCTATTCTTCTTTTCAGGTAGTATCCAGGGGACAGTTGGTGGCTGTAGGCAAACAAAATTCAACAACTTTCTCTTTAACACCAGAAAATTCTTGGGCTCCAAAAGCCTGTATAATTGTGTATTATGTTGAAGATAATGGGGAAATTATAAATGATGTTCTAAAAATTCCTGTCCAGCTTGTTTTTGAAAATAAGGTAAGATTTAAGGTAATGATGTTTTAAGGTAATGATGTTTAAAAGAAAACTTCATATTATTGAAGTCTGAGAAATATAGTATTTCTTTATAAAAGTATCATTAAACGAAATTGGTTAGAAATTTATACTGTTCATTTCTAGAACTATAGTTGAAGCTCTTCATATTTAGTACTATGTCAGTATTTTTGCCTGTGGAATCACTGGGCACTGAGGGTCTTATTTGTAAAATGTTCCTGGCTGTAGGACTTTAACTCAAATCTGTGAAGCCTTTTCAGGATTTTTCAAAGGGTTGAGTAAATATCGCTTTGGCATGGAATTCCAGAAAGGCCAGTGGCAATATAGAATTCACGTGGTGTTGATATTGGTGTGAGAGTGAAATGAAGGATAATGGGAGGAAGTGAGGCCACTTGAGATGATATGGGTTGAAAATATGTCCTGGGTCAGTTTCTAGCTAATGAAATAAATAGATAAATGAAAGCCTAGCTCTGGCTTGTAAAACTGGCAACAGGCTGGGAGATTTACATTTCAAAGGGGCAGAGAAAGAATTTACAGTTGCAAGTTTTCTAAAGTAAATGCTCTAAGAAAAAGGAGGTCAGGAGCTTATAGTCAGAAAGAAGCCTGTCTCAAGTTCAGTCGAGTTGTGGAGAACATGAAGGCGCTCTTGGGGAGGCAGTCCCATCACTGCCTCAGTGGAATGTTGAGACGCAGCTAGTGAAATGAAAGCTCCCAGTAGGAAGGGGCCTCATGACCAAGCCATTTGATTCAGCAGTGATGAGATGATTGATATTCTTTATGAAGTATTAGTAGCTTTGATGAGTGTAGTGACAGAGGAAGTGCAGGTAGCCATGGAGATAGAGCATAGAGTTCTGACTAGTGATTGGTCTGTCCACCTTCTTCCTTGGAAAGAGCTCTCCCTTACCCCCCCCCTCCCCCCCGCCCAGGTAGATCTGTGAGTCCTCCAGGGAGCTCTCCTTGTACTCACTCCTAAGTCCATGTTGCCAATATGTAGACATTTGCAGTTTCTTTCTTCTTTCGTTGTCCTCCTCTTGGATACTGACCTTCTCCAGGTATGCTAGACACTGCTGTCTTCCGTTCAGCACTAGCTGGGAGCTGAGAGGTGGAAGATGGAGAAAGGGAAGAGGAAAAGTAGAGAATTGAAGAATAATTCAAATTTATACCACTGTGAGACATTCCATGACTTTCAAACACTGTGGGAATTTGCAACCCTAGAGAAGGGTTATGTATAGTTTTAGGATTATCTCTGAGCAAAGGCAAATGTAGCTTCTTTGCTAGATTTTGAGTCATTGATCTACTGTTGGTAAGACATGTAAATAATGCTTTAAAAAAGTGAAATAAGTCAATCCTGCTTTCTCTCTTTCTTAGATAAAGTTATTTTGGAGTAAAGCTAAAGCTGAACCATCTGAGAAAGTCTCTCTTAGGATCTCTGTGACACAGCCTGACTCCATAGTTGGGATTGTAGCTGTTGACAAAAGTGTGAATCTGATGAATGCCTCAAACGATATCACACTGGAAAATGTGAGTTTAGCCATTTTTTCATTGCAAAAATACATGTTAAAAGAGAAAAAGGAAACTTTATTGTATTTCTTTAAATAATTAAAGAAATCTTATTGTTACTAGTTCCTTTGCTTGTATTAGTCGATAATCAGTAAAGCTTCCAAATAAAAAAGAATCTGTCGTACATCGGTTATGCTGGAAAGATGCCTATGTGGTCAGGTGCCTGCTGTCTCTCATGAGAAATACCACCTAAAGTTAGATCGGAGGAAAAGGTTCTGGAGATCTATTTTAACTGCATGGTGACTGTAGTTAATAATAATGTCCTGTATACTTGAAAATTGCTGAGAGTAGATTTTAAATGTTCTTACCACGAAAATAGCAAGTATGTGAGGCGATGGATATGTTAATTATCTTGATTGAATCATTCCACAATGTATACATACATCAAACCATCACGTTGTACCTCATAAATATACACAGTAAAAAAAGAAAAAAATGTCACCTAGAGTTTTCTCTCATTTTCATACTGTATTTTAATTTAAGACACTCAAGAAAGTACTAGAAAATTGATTTGCATAATTCCATAAGACGCTGGATGAGAGAGGTTTAGATAATTTTGAAGTGCTTTCTATTTTGGTTATACATGATGGCTATAACTAATTATTAGTCCCCACTGAATCAGGAATTTGCAGTCTATTGAGGGAGTGAAATCATGTCAATCTACAGAAAACTTACAAACCAAGAAGTATGTGAACATTACACAAACTAATCTCATATTCATTAGTCACTTCATTTTTACTTATACATTCTTAATACATCCTTGTGTGCCACTGTCAGCTGTAATATAGATTGTATAATCTGTGTCCACTAATCGATTCAGTACAGTGATTACCAGGAAGAAAGATATATATATATATATATATAAATCAGGAAGAAAGATATATATTGTTAGGTTGATTTGGTCATTATATTGTAAAATTAATTCGCTTGTGAAAAATTATACATTTTCTTCAGTTTATACAACTAATTTTTTTAGTCCTTTTTTTAAAGAAAACTTTAAAAAAACCAATTGGTCATTTTTTTCTCTTTGATGTTTCCTAAATTCATATAATCTTTAAATCTTTAAATTCTTTAAATCTTAAGTCTTTAAACCTTGCATTTGATTTAACTGACTATAATATCTCTTATTTTATCACTTTCTAAATAGCTTGATAAATATATTATTTCATTTTTCTTCTCTATATATGTACATGTTTTTGTGTGTGTGTGTTGTCTCTATTTATGTTAATATATATACATGTAATATGTATATATTTACATTAAATTTTGTCATATATTAATATTGTTATCCCAGCTTTCTTTTGGTTCATATTTGCCTGGTATATTTTTCCATCTTTTTATTTTCAGTGTTTTATACGTTTTTGTTTTAAGTGTATCTTGTCGATTTTGCTTTTGTTTTTGTAAACTAATTTCATAGTCAATATCTTTTAATAAGCTGCTTTAACCCGTTTACAAATATGGTAATTCTTATTCTAATTAGGACTTTTTCTGCTATTTTATTTCCTATTTAAACATAATTTAGACTATTCTCTTTTTTTCTTTTTCTTTCTGGGGGCTAGATCAAATTTTGTTTTGCTAGTTTAAAGGTTATATAATTCTACTTTTGTTACTATGTAGATGTCCTTGACTCCTGAACCATATGTATTTTTCCTTATTGATTTATTCATCCTTATCCTTATTGATTTCTTAAGGTTATCAATATTTGTATCTTCATCTAACAAGATGAGCATTTTAGTATGTTTTTTTTATCTTTTTTGTCTACTACTGTCTCCTTGTCCTCCTCCACCCCTACCCTAGTCAGATGGTGTGCAGATTTTTAGTCTGTGTTATTACGGGTTGCCCTTTTAATCTATGCTGTTCCTTCATTTTTTAATTCTGGAAATTTGTGTCCATTATTTCTTCATATATTTCCCCCTCTCCATTTTAATTTTTCTCTTGTTCTGGGACTTCTGTTGTTGAGAAACTGGCACGTCTACTTCCATCCTTCATAATCTCTTAGCTTTTTGTTTTGTGTTTTCTGTCTCTTTGTCTTTTCTGTATTTCTCTAAGGGAGTTCCTTAGTTGACTTTTCCTGCTTGCTGATCATTCATCAGCAAGCAGGAATTTGATCCTTTATATTGTGTCTTTCATGTCAACTATTATATTTTTGATATCTATTGTTTTTATTTGGTTCTTATTTTTTGTTCTTGTTTTCTTATTGCTCCTATCTCCTTTCATCTCCTTATGTATATTTATTTGGTTTATTTTGAATTGTTGAGTTGACTTTTTCAGTAATCTTGCATCTCATGAGGTATGTCTAGTTGGATGTCTTTTTTTTTATTTCAGCATATTGGGGGTACAAATTTTTTTTTTTTGAGACAGAGTCTCACTTTATTGCCCAGGCTAGAGTGAGTGCCGTGGCGTCAGCCTAGCTCACAGCAACCTCAAACTCCTGGGCTCAAGCAATCCTGCTGCCTCAGCCTCCCAAGTAGCTGGGACTACAGGCATGTGCCACCATGCCCGGCTAATTTTTGCTATATATATTAGTTGGCCAATTAATATCTTTCTATTTATAGTAGAGATGGGGTCTCGCTCTTGCTCAGGTTGGTCTCGAACTCCTGAGCTCAAAGGATCCGCCCACCTCTGCCTCCCAGAGAGCTAGGATTACAGGCGTGAGCCAGGGGGTACAAATTTTAAGGTTTGGAAGTG